>JAGXCV010000004.1:0-5000 GCA_023677585.1 Meredithiella fracta
AACCCTAACCCTAACCCTAACCCTAACCCTAACCCTCCTAACCCTAACCCTAACCCTAACCCTAACCCTAACCCTAACCCTAACCCTAACCAGGTGTATAGTACCAAGACTTCCCTCCCTTTCTTTTCCAAAGGGAAAACTGAAGAGTTTTGACTTATAAAACGAAATTGTCATTCAATCTTTTCTATAGCTCAGCTGTTCTACGTTTAACAAGACATTGTTCATTGAATATCTATCTATCTAGTACCTGATCCTAACCCATTGCAAAGCATGCGCAGTGAGCAAAACCACTACTGTTGTATGGCACGGAGGTATGCCGCAACCTCTTGGGAAGATGCCATCTTGAACAAGCTGGCTCGAGGATTCAACGATCCAAGTTTGGCAGTTCCTCTGAACCACCTTTCTTCCTGAAGCAGCCTGTGAATCTTGGTTAGTTTCTGTCAAATATCTTTGTATGTATAGTGGTATGCTCTAATATCAACTTGGCTAAGGCTCAACGGAGCACAGAATCAATGGCAGACGAGGTCCTCAGTATGTCCAGAACATGGGTATCACTTACACTGTCGCTAGCGGAGTTCAAGGACTTCCCAGGGGTGGCCACCTTGTTTGCGCTCTGCTCGAAGAGGTCGACAGGAACCGAGTCGGACTTGAAGCTACCGGAGTTCAACATAGCCTTCTCGTTGAAGTACTTTCCGTCAACCCATTGGAGAGGAATGCCCTTTTTGGGTCGATGTCATGGTTAAATCGTAGTGGCGCTTGATCTCGAAGCAAAATCCATTCCTGACGTCGCCAGTGGCATGTATGAGCACACCAATGCTTGGGGACTCGTGAGATTGAATGAAGTATGCCCAGTGGTCCTTGAACGGCGCTCCGTTGTAGATAAGGAGGGAAACAAGGAAGGCGCCAGGTGGACCTTTAGGGGCCACTTGGAGCGACTTGGGACCAGATTGTTCCGCAGTGCTGCCAAGAGACTGCAAGACCGGTGGAGGAGGCGGGGGTGGAGGGGGACCCATTATTCTGAAGTGAAAGTAAAATGATTGATAGAAGATTGTGTTTAGAGATTCGTGGAGTGGTTGGATGTCCGTTTCTTTCGATGATGGAGTCTTGCCAAAGGAGGGCAGGACAGACTCATATATTTATATCTGCTCCATGCCTTGCTCCATGCCTCCTCCATGAGTAGATACACGCCCAGGGTGAAAGCCTTGAGGAAGTTATATAGGTGCTTGTTGGCTGATAGGTGTGTTGACTGTGTCATTTGTTTCAGAGCAGAATAACTCTACGAGAGCGATTTGCCAGGACCGCTCCATGAGGAACTTTGCAAGTTGGAATGAAATTTTGGATATGGTTTTGTTTGTCTTCCAGTACGGCACAGCTTTGTCGACGCCTGGCGCGTTGTCCACACTAAGGTTAGAAAAATATTTGAGACAAAAGAGAAGAACAATTCAACATAAACGAGGGTGTGTAGATGACTTTTGATTCCTTATATTAATAACGTTGCTAGGCTTACTAATGCCCCTCGAGGCTTGCTGCCTTAGGCCCCCACACATATATAGGTAATAAACACCCTGCTGTGCCATTCGCATTGTTTATTTGACAACCCATCAAGAATAAACCCCTCCACTACTTCGCACGCCTGCCGATTCGATTGAGCAACATGTCGGTTAGTGAAACGCTCAACCATGACTTACAAGCAGATTATGATGGCCCTGTCGAGCTCCGCCAATCCAGCTTCTTCACTGAGGGTCGGGGAACGAGTTTGCCCAGCCCGTCCCAAGTTCGGGAAGTCTACGCCGATAGTTCTGACCCACGCTCTCGAAAGTTCAACAGGCCGCCGCCCGTGTCTATACCCTCACTCGGTCTTTTTGTCAAGTATGGCGGCGACGTCACCGTCACCGAGGCTCACGTTCAGACCATGTTGCACGTCCGCTTGAAAGGCACAGTCCCCGTTCCCGAAGTATATGGCTGGGCAGTGGACGGCGGGCAAACATTCGTTTATATGCAGCTTATACAGGGTGTTGCCCTGAGTGAAGTCTGGGGACACATCGAAGAAGCCGCAAGGGAGGGTATATGCGCAGAGCTACGGACCATGGTGCAGGCCTGGCGGGGACTGAAACAGGACGTGCCATACATTGGTGAGTTGAGATTATTCATTCCAGCTTGTATCGTACTAAGTCAAGATGCAATAGGGAGTTTTGGTGGGCAACCAATCAATGATATCTTGATGAAAGATCGCCCACAGCTCCTGGGCCCATACGAAGGCTCGGACGCGGTACGGCAGTTTCACCAGGTCTGTCAGATCGACATTGGTGGCGATGAGCCAGTCGTCTTCACCCACAACGATATTACCCCGCCCAATATACTCGTCACTCGTGATTCTGACACGCCCAGAGTCGTCGCCGTTGTGGACTGGACGCAGGCCGGATGGTATCCCGCGTACTGGGAGTATTGCAAGGCCAAACGCATAGGCTTTCCCACTGATTCAATGAGCAGGGAGCTCAGGACGAGTGGAAGGACAGGTATGTACCCAGGATCGTGGATGCCGTGGATGATGAAAGCCACTATTTTCCCTGGGTCTATTTTATGTTGTCCATCCTCTGAATTTTACTCGAGTTTATTCTACTATTATATGACTTTAGAAATAATAACCTGTATCTGTTCGGAGCTGGAACATTGTTGTGAATTATTACTAGTATTACTTACTCCGTACATTGATGTTTCTGGATGAGAATGCAAAGGAACGTGAGCTGACATGAGCCATGTCGTTACGAATGTAGCTTTTCATACATGGTGATGAAGTTGTGCTATGGATCACAGTCCAAGTCACAGAGGATGGTAGAGAAAGAAAAGGATCAGAGGTAAAGAGAGCAGCAATTCTTGTCACTATCATCGTACACACGGGAATTGGGGGAGGTTGCTAGACAAATTCATAGACATACACATGCGTTAGTGCACATGGTTATCAGACAGAAACTGCGCGATTGTAACCAACAGCCAAGACATTGGACAGTTGGCACAAAGTCTCGGAGAGATGGGATGTTTTATCGGTATTTCTTTAGGAAGAGAGAAAGAGGGGTTGACAAGTATGACGAGTAAGCCAAGTGATTGTTATGCTAATCATAAAAATAGGAGTATTACCCCATACGAGTAGTATTACATGAAGGTCGTAATCGTGTTGCGGGATGATACAAGAGAGACCAAAAAGAAACGGAAAGTTCGAGAAGCGGTATACTTGTATGGAGTGGTAAAATCAATGCGTGTCGAGCGGATGCGGCCTCGTGGAGGCACCTGCTTTATGATGGCCGAGTAGTTGCTTGTCAAGCTCCTCCTCGTTCTTCAGGTTGAAGTGGTGGCGACGGGCACTCTCTGCCACCCTCCGTCTATGCTTTTGGGCGGCAGTTCTTCGTTGCCTGAGGAAGTCCTCATAGGTGGCCTTGTTCGGGCCTGTTGCCAAGTGCGCCTGGCTAAACCGGCTCTCCAGGGTGGTCCGCTGCGTGTTGATTTCGTCGTCCAGCGCACGTACCTTGGAATTGGGGCCGATGACCGTCATCATCTCGTCGGAGACCCACATGGGCGCATCTTCATTGATCTGGATCCCAAGTTGGTTGAAGAGAGCAAGACAAGCAAGTTTGAAACAGGGCGAACTGGTAGATTTTCCTCGATGAAGATGAAATTCGTTGGACGCTATTGCCTCTCATATCCTTTGTGAAATCGCTACCCAATCCCGACACGGGGAGGTAGTGACAATAAATACTGATACAGGGCTCTTATGGGTCTTGTAATCGGAATGAGTACAATTTAAATCCCTTAACGAGGAACAATTGAGGGCAAGTCTGGTGCCAGCAGCCGCGGTAATTCCAGCTCCAATAGCGTATATTAAAGTTGTTGTGGTTAAAAAGCTCGTAGTTGAACCTTGGGCCTGGCTGGCCGGTCCCCCTCACCGGGTGCACTGGTCCGGCCGGGTCTTTCCCTCTATGGAACCTCATGCTCTTTATTGAGTGTGATGGGAAATAGGACTTTACTTTGAAAAATTAGAGTGCTCCAGGCAGGCCTATGCTCGAATAGTACAGCATGGAATAATAGAATAGGACGTGTGGTTCTATTTTGTTGGTTTCTAGGACCGCCGTAATGATTAATAGGGACAGTCGGGGGCATCAGTATTCAGCTGTCAGAGGTGAAATTCTTGGATCTGCTGAAGACTAACTACTGCGAAAGCATTTGCCAAGGATGTTTTCATTGATAAGGAACGAAAGTTAGGGGATCGAAGACGATCAGATACCGTCGTAGTCTTAACCATAAACTATGCCGACTAGGGATCGGACGATGTTATTTTTTGACTCGTTCGGCACCTTTCGAGAAATCAAAGTGCTTGGGCTCCAGGGGGAGTATGGTCGCAAGGCTGAAACTTAAAGAAATTGACGGAAGGGCACCACCAGGGGTGGAGCCTGCGGCTTAATTTGACTCAACACGGGGAAACTCACCAGGTCCAGACACAGTGAGGATTGACAGATTGAGAGCTCTTTCTTGATTCTGTGGGTGGTGGTGCATGGCCGTTCTTAGTTGGTGGAGTGATTTGTCTGCTTAATTGCGATAACGAACGAGACCTTAACCTGCTAAATAGCCCGTATTGCTTTGGCAGTACGCTGGCTTCTTAGAGGGACTATCGGCTCAAGCCGATGGAAGTTTGAGGCAATAACAGGTCTGTGATGCCCTTAGATGTTCTGGGCCGCACGCGCGTTACACTGACACAGCCAGCGAGTCTTTCCTTGACAGAGATGTCCGGGTAATCTTGTTAAACTGTGTCGTGCTGGGGATAGAGCATTGCAATTATTGCTCTTCAACGAGGAATCCCTAGTAAGCGCAAGTCATCAGCTTGCGTTGATTACGTCCCTGCCCTTTGTACACACCGCCCGTCGCTACTACCGATTGGATGGCTCAGTGAGATTTCCGGATTGGCTTAGAAGAGTGGGAAACCACTTTTCATAGCCGAGAAGCTACTCAAA
>JAGXCV010000004.1:10000-12500 GCA_023677585.1 Meredithiella fracta
ATCATGATGCACTCAAAATAATTAAAAGAAAAGAACATTATTAAAATTTAGACAATGAGTAGATTCTAATGGTACTATTTTTTATTAGATTTACCCTATGGTTGCTGTATTTATAAGAGTTGTGTGGTTGTGAGTCTATTTTTTTTCCCTATACAAAAATGCGATTTTCAACATATTCTATTATGCGGAGCATACCACAGCGGAAATATAGTACATTAGTGTCTGTCGCTCTATCAAGGAAGAAAGAAACGAGCAAACAGAAAAAGAATAAAATCTGATTCTGGCTTTCCTCTGGATACTTGGCTAATTAATTAATATTAATTACTAGTATTTAATGCTCACAGCTTATTGCTGCACATTTGAACGGTTTAATTACTATTGGCATATTCTAGATGCTGAAAAGCCCCTCAGAGTAGTTTTTAGTAGTTTAGCCAATTGATGACTGCACTAATAAGATGTGTGTGTTTTGCTATTGATTTGAAATTAGGCAGCTAGTATAAGCTTGCTCTTGGTCTCTCTTACTTTGACCCCAAACTTGCTAGATGTAAATCTTGTATGTAAGTGGCCTGCGTTGATGGTCTAAGACTTTCCGCAGGGCTTATATATCGTTTATGTCGACCCTACTATGTACGTCTGCTCAGGCCGATTTGTATGTTTTAGGTTACAAACAAGACGTGGAGTTATTTCTATTGTCTTGGAATGCTAGACTTTGTAGATAAATTGGCTTCTGGCTATAACTACAAATAAAGCATCCGGAGACAGCGATGGTGTAAATAAATCTTTTAGATCGATGTACATCAGTTCTGCTCTCCTCATGAAATGCATCCGATTACACTTTACTAATCTTTACTGATCTGTGGATGTGTAGTTGTATGTGTTTTGTGGAACTAAGAGGAGGAAAACAGATTGTTAGGCATGTATTTAGTGGCCTTAAGCCTCGAAATGTCCATGTTTAACGTACCTCGATTAGAGGTTCCAACCAAAATTAACTAACTTCTCCAATTCGGCGTCAGTCGTTTTGGTGGCCGTCCTCCGGCTTACGATAGTTATCTGGTTGATTCTGCCAGTAGTCATATGCTTGTCTCAAAGATTAAGCCATGCATGTCTAAGTATAAGCAATTATACAGCGAAACTGCGAATGGCTCATTATATAAGTTATCGTTTATTTGATAGCACCTTACTACTTGGATAACCGTGGTAATTCTAGAGCTAATACATGCTAAAAATCCCGACTTCGGAAGGGATGTATTTATTAGATTAAAACCAATGCCTTCGGGCTTTCTGGTGATTCATGATAACTTCTCGAATCGCATGGCCTTGCGCCGGCGATGGTTCATTCAAATTTCTTCCCTATCAACTTTCGATGCGAAGGTCTTGTCTTCGCATGGTTACAACGGGTAACGGAGGGTTAGGGCTCGACCCCGGAGAGGGAGCCTGAGAAATGGCTACCACTTTTAAGGAAGGCAGCAGGCGCGCAATTACCCAATCCCGACACGGGGAGGTAGTGACAATAAATACTGATACAGGGCTCTTATGGGTCTTGTAATCGGAATGAGTACAATTTAAATCCCTTAACGAGGAACAATTGGAGGGCAAGTCTGGTGCCAGCAGCCGCGGTAATTCCAGCTCCAATAGCGTATATTAAAGTTGTTGTGGTTAAAAAGCTCGTAGTTGAACCTTGGGCCTGGCTGGCCGGTCCCCCTCACCGGGTGCACTGGTCCGGCCGGGTCTTTCCCTCTATGGAACCTCATGCTCTTTATTGAGTGTGATGGGGAAATAGGACTTTACTTTGAAAAATTAGAGTGCTCCAGGCAGGCCTATGCTCGAATAGTACAGCATGGAATAATAGAATAGGACGTGTGGTTCTATTTTGTTGGTTTCTAGGACCGCCGTAATGATTAATAGGGACAGTCGGGGGCATCAGTATTCAGCTGTCAGAGGTGAAATTCTTGGATCTGCTGAAGACTAACTACTGCGAAAGCATTTGCCAAGGATGTTTTCATTGATAAGGAACGAAAGTTAGGGGATCGAAGACGATCAGATACCGTCGTAGTCTTAACCATAAACTATGCCGACTAGGGATCGGACGATGTTATTTTTTGACTCGTTCGGCACCTTTCGAGAAATCAAAGTGCTTGGGCTCCAGGGGGAGTATGGTCGCAAGGCTGAAACTTAAAGAAATTGACGGAAGGGCACCACCAGGGTGGAGCCTGCGGCTTAATTTGACTCAACACGGGGAAACTCACCAGGTCCAGACACAGTGAGGATTGACAGATTGAGAGCTCTTTCTTGATTCTGTGGGTGGTGGTGCATGGCCGTTCTTAGTTGGTGGAGTGATTTGTCTGCTTAATTGCGATAACGAACGAGACCTTAACCTGCTAAATAGCCCGTATTGCTTTGGCAGTACGCTGGCTTCTTAGAGGGACTATCGGCTCAAGCCGATGGAAGTTTGAGGCAATAACAGGTCTGTGATGCCCTTAGATGTTCTGGGCCGCACGCG
>JAGXCV010000004.1:17500-20000 GCA_023677585.1 Meredithiella fracta
GTATTTTAATTTGAAATTTGTTGTAACATGTTTTATCAGTTTAAATAATATTTAATTTTGTCATATTGGACTTCAGTGTGAATATGGTGTTTTGCAAAAGCAGTCATTAGGGTTATGACACTCATCTACCCTCATCACTTTTGGTGCAGAAACTTTTTTCTACTAAACTAGAAAAGGGTAACACCCTTGCTCACACACAAAACCCCTCCCCCCTCCAGCTTAGTCAGAAGGAAATAAGAAAAGGAAGAAATATACAAAAATCAGCTAGCTATACAGTAATAAGATCATGATGCACTCAAAATAATTAAAAGAAAAGAACATTATTAGATTCTAGACAGTGAGTAGATTCGAATGGTACTATTTCTTATTAGATTTACCCTATGGTTGTTGCATTTATAAGAGTTGTGTGCTCGTGAGTCTATTTTTTTTTCCCTATACAAAAAATGCGATTTTCAACATATTCTATTATGCGGAGCATACCACAGCGGAAATATAGTACATTAGTGTCTGTCGCTCTATCAAGGAAGAAAGAAACGAGCAAACAGAAAAAGAATAAAATCTGATTCTGGCTTTCCTCTGGATACTTGGCTAATTAATTGATATTAATTACTAGTGTTAATGCTCACAGCTTATTGCTGCACATTTGAATGGTTTAATTACTATTGGCATATTCTAGATGCTGAAAAGCCCCTCAGAGTAGTTTTTAGTAGTTTAGCCAATTGATGACTGCACTAATAAGATGTGTGTGTTTTGCTATTGATTTGAAATTAGGCAGCTAGTATAAGCTTGCTCTTGGTCTCTCTTACTTTGACCCCAAACTTGCTAGATGTAAATCTTGTATGTAAGTGGCCTGCGTTGATGGTCTAAGACTTTCCGCAGGGCTTATATATCGTTTATGTCGACCCTACTATGTACGTCTGCTCAGGCCGATTTGTATGTTTTAGGTTACAAACAAGACGTGGAGTTATTTCTATTGTCTTGGAATGCTAGACTTTGTAGATAAATTGGCTTCTGGCTATAACTACAAATAAAGCATCCGGAGACAGCGATGGTGTAAATAAATCTTTTAGATCGATGTACATCAGTTCTGCTCTCCTCATGAAATGCATCCGATTACACTTTACTAATCTTTACTGATCTGTGGATGTGTAGTTGTATGTGTTTTGTGGAACTAAGAGGAGGAAAACAGATTGTTAGGCATGTATTTAGTGGCCTTAAGCCTCGAAATGTCCATGTTTAACGTACCTCGATTAGAGGTTCCAACCAAAATTAACTAACTTCTCCAATTCGGCGTCAGTCGTTTTGGTGGCCGTCCTCCGGCTTACGATAGTTATCTGGTTGATTCTGCCAGTAGTCATATGCTTGTCTCAAAGATTAAGCCATGCATGTCTAAGTATAAGCAATTATACAGCGAAACTGCGAATGGCTCATTATATAAGTTATCGTTTATTTGATAGCACCTTACTACTTGGATAACCGTGGTAATTCTAGAGCTAATACATGCTAAAAATCCCGACTTCGGAAGGGATGTATTTATTAGATTAAAAACCAATGCCTTCGGGCTTTCTGGTGATTCATGATAACTTCTCGAATCGCATGGCCTTGCGCCGGCGATGGTTCATTCAAATTTCTTCCCTATCAACTTTCGATGCGAAGGTCTTGTCTTCGCATGGTTACAACGGGTAACGGAGGGTTAGGGCTCGACCCCGGAGAGGGAGCCTGAGAAATGGCTACCACTTTTAAGGAAGGCAGCAGGCGCGCAATTACCCAATCCCGACACGGGGAGGTAGTGACAATAAATACTGATACAGGGCTCTTATGGGTCTTGTAATCGGAATGAGTACAATTTAAATCCCTTAACGAGGAACAATTGGAGGGCAAGTCTGGTGCCAGCAGCCGCGGTAATTCCAGCTCCAATAGCGTATATTAAAGTTGTTGTGGTTAAAAAGCTCGTAGTTGAACCTTGGGCCTGGCTGGCCGGTCCCCCTCACCGGGTGCACTGGTCCGGCCGGGTCTTTCCCTCTATGGAACCTCATGCTCTTTATTGAGTGTGATGGGGAAATAGGACTTTTACTTTGAAAAAATTAGAGTGCTCCAGGCAGGCCTATGCTCGAATAGTACAGCATGGAATAATAGAATAGGACGTGTGGTTCTATTTTGTTGGTTTCTAGGACCGCCGTAATGATTAATAGGGACAGTCGGGGGCATCAGTATTCAGCTGTCAGAGGTGAAATTCTTGGATCTGCTGAAGACTAACTACTGCGAAAGCATTTGCCAAGGATGTTTTCATTGATAAGGAACGAAAGTTAGGGGATCGAAGACGATCAGATACCGTCGTAGTCTTAACCATAAACTATGCCGACTAGGGATCGGACGATGTTATTTTTTGACTCGTTCGGCACCTTTCGAGAAATCAAAGTGCTTGGGCTCCAGGGGGAGTATGGTCGCAAGGCTGAAACTTAAAGAAATTGACGGAAGGGCACCACCAGGTGGAGCCTGC
>JAGXCV010000004.1:35000-37500 GCA_023677585.1 Meredithiella fracta
TTGTGGTTAAAAAGCTCGTAGTTGAACCTTGGGCCTGGCTGGCCGGTCCCCCTCACCGGGTGCACTGGTCCGGCCGGGTCTTTCCCTCTATGGAACCTCATGCTCTTTATTGAGTGTGATGGGGAAATAGGACTTTTACTTTGAAAAAATTAGAGTGCTCCAGGCAGGCCTATGCTCGAATAGTACAGCATGGAATAATAGAATAGGACGTGTGGTTCTATTTTGTTGGTTTCTAGGACCGCCGTAATGATTAATAGGGACAGTCGGGGGCATCAGTATTCAGCTGTCAGAGGTGAAATTCTTGGATCTGCTGAAGACTAACTACTGCGAAAGCATTTGCCAAGGATGTTTTCATTGATAAGGAACGAAAGTTAGGGGATCGAAGACGATCAGATACCGTCGTAGTCTTAACCATAAACTATGCCGACTAGGGATCGGACGATGTTATTTTTTGACTCGTTCGGCACCTTTCGAGAAATCAAAGTGCTTGGGCTCCAGGGGGAGTATGGTCGCAAGGCTGAAACTTAAAGAAATTGACGGAAGGGCACCACCAGGGTGGAGCCTGCGGCTTAATTTGACTCAACACGGGGAAACTCACCAGGTCCAGACACAGTGAGGATTGACAGATTGAGAGCTCTTTCTTGATTCTGTGGGTGGTGGTGCATGGCCGTTCTTAGTTGGTGGAGTGATTTGTCTGCTTAATTGCGATAACGAACGAGACCTTAACCTGCTAAATAGCCCGTATTGCTTTGGCAGTACGCTGGCTTCTTAGAGGGACTATCGGCTCAAGCCGATGGAAGTTTGAGGCAATAACAGGTCTGTGATGCCCTTAGATGTTCTGGGCCGCACGCGCGTTACACTGACACAGCCAGCGAGTCTTTCCTTGACAGAGATGTCCGGGTAATCTTGTTAAACTGTGTCGTGCTGGGGATAGAGCATTGCAATTATTGCTCTTCAACGAGGAATCCCTAGTAAGCGCAAGTCATCAGCTTGCGTTGATTACGTCCCTGCCCTTTGTACACACCGCCCGTCGCTACTACCGATTGGATGGCTCAGTGAGATTTCCGGATTGGCTTAGAAGAGTGGGAAACCACTTTTCATAGCCGAGAAGCTACTCAAACTCGGTCATCTAGAGGAAGTAAAAGTCGTAACAAGGTCTCCGTTGGTGAACCAGCGGAGGGATCATTACTGAGTTTTCAACTCTAAAACCATTTGTGAATATACCTTTTCTTTACTGCTTTGGCATGGTCTTTCGGGATTGCGCCGGTAGTATTTACAAACTCTTTTAATTTCTAGAGAATTATTCATTGCTGAGTTGCATTTAACAAATAGTTAAAACTTTCAACAACGGATCTCTTGGCTCTAGCATCGATGAAGAACGCAGCGAAATGCGATAAGTAATGTGAATTGCAGAATTCAGTGAATCATCGAATCTTTGAACGCACATTGCGCCTAGCAGTATTCTGCTAGGCATGCCTGTCCGAGCGTCATTTCACCACTCAAGCTTTGCTTGGTGTTGGAGGACCCGCTGTCTAACAGTGGGCCGCCGAAATGCATCGGCTGTGGTATTTGCAGTTTCCCTGTGTAGTAAAACTTTGTGTTACACTTTGAACCTCTTGTACGACATGCCGTAAAAACCCCACTTTTGTAAGGTTGACCTCGGATCAGGTAGGAATACCCGCTGAACTTAAGCATATCAATAAGCGGAGGAAAAGAAACCAACAGGGATTGCCCTAGTAACGGCGAGTGAAGCGGCAACAGCTCAAATTTGAAATCTGGCTACTTTGTAGTCCGAGTTGTAATTTGTAGAGGATGCTTTTGGTGAAGTGCTTTCTGAGTTCCCTGGAACGGGACGCCAGAGAGGGTGAGAGCCCCGTACAGTTAGCAACTGATCCTTTGTATAGCTCCTTCGACGAGTCGAGTAGTTTGGGAATGCTGCTCTAAATGGGAGGTATATCTCTTCTAAAGCTAAATATAGGCTAGAGACCGATAGCGCACAAGTAGAGTGATCGAAAGATGAAAAGCACTTTGAAAAGAGAGTTAAACAGCACGTGAAATTGTTGAAAGGGAAGCGCCTATGACCAGACTTGTCTCTATCAGTTTTGGTAGTTTTCGGACTGCTTTACTCTGTTAGTACAGGCCAACATCAGTTTGTTGTCGGGGAGAAAGGCTTAGGGAATGTGGCTCCTCTTTTGTGGGAGTGTTATAGCCCTTTGCATAATACCCTTCGGCAGACTGAGGACCGCGCTTCGGCAAGGATGTTGGCGTAATGGTCATCAGCGACCCGTCTTGAAACACGGACCAAGGAGTCAACCTTATATGCAAGTGTTTGGGTGTAAAACCCCAGCGCGTAATGAACGTGAACGTAGGTGAGAGCTTCGGCGCATCATCGACCGATTCTGATGTTCTCGGATGGATTTGAGTAAGAGCATATAGGGTTGGACCCGAAAGAAGGTGAACTATGCTTGTATAGGGTGAAGCCAGAGGAAACTCTGGTGGA
>JAGXCV010000004.1:42500-45000 GCA_023677585.1 Meredithiella fracta
TTTCGATGCGAAGGTCTTGTCTTCGCATGGTTACAACGGGTAACGGAGGGTTAGGGCTCGACCCCGGAGAGGGAGCCTGAGAAATGGCTACCACTTTTAAGGAAGGCAGCAGGCGCGCAAATTACCCAATCCCGACACGGGGAGGTAGTGACAATAAATACTGATACAGGGCTCTTATGGGTCTTGTAATCGGAATGAGTACAATTTAAATCCCTTAACGAGGAACAATTGGAGGGCAAGTCTGGTGCCAGCAGCCGCGGTAATTCCAGCTCCAATAGCGTATATTAAAGTTGTTGTGGTTAAAAAGCTCGTAGTTGAACCTTGGGCCTGGCTGGCCGGTCCCCCTCACCGGGTGCACTGGTCCGGCCGGGTCTTTCCCTCTATGGAACCTCATGCTCTTTATTGAGTGTGATGGGGAAATAGGACTTTTACTTTGAAAAAATTAGAGTGCTCCAGGCAGGCCTATGCTCGAATAGTACAGCATGGAATAATAGAATAGGACGTGTGGTTCTATTTTGTTGGTTTCTAGGACCGCCGTAATGATTAATAGGGACAGTCGGGGCATCAGTATTCAGCTGTCAGAGGTGAAATTCTTGGATCTGCTGAAGACTAACTACTGCGAAAGCATTTGCCAAGGATGTTTTCATTGATAAGGAACGAAAGTTAGGGGATCGAAGACGATCAGATACCGTCGTAGTCTTAACCATAAACTATGCCGACTAGGGATCGGACGATGTTATTTTTGACTCGTTCGGCACCTTTCGAGAAATCAAAGTGCTTGGGCTCCAGGGGAGTATGGTCGCAAGGCTGAAACTTAAAGAAATTGACGGAAGGGCACCACCAGGGTGGAGCCTGCGGCTTAATTTGACTCAACACGGGGAAACTCACCAGGTCCAGACACAGTGAGGATTGACAGATTGAGAGCTCTTTCTTGATTCTGTGGGTGGTGGTGCATGGCCGTTCTTAGTTGGTGGAGTGATTTGTCTGCTTAATTGCGATAACGAACGAGACCTTAACCTGCTAAATAGCCCGTATTGCTTTGGCAGTACGCTGGCTTCTTAGAGGGACTATCGGCTCAAGCCGATGGAAGTTTGAGGCAATAACAGGTCTGTGATGCCCTTAGATGTTCTGGGCCGCACGCGCGTTACACTGACACAGCCAGCGAGTCTTTCCTTGACAGAGATGTCCGGGTAATCTTGTTAAACTGTGTCGTGCTGGGGATAGAGCATTGCAATTATTGCTCTTCAACGAGGAATCCCTAGTAAGCGCAAGTCATCAGCTTGCGTTGATTACGTCCCTGCCCTTTGTACACACCGCCCGTCGCTACTACCGATTGGATGGCTCAGTGAGATTTCCGGATTGGCTTAGAAGAGTGGGAAACCACTTTTCATAGCCGAGAAGCTACTCAAACTCGGTCATCTAGAGGAAGTAAAAGTCGTAACAAGGTCTCCGTTGGTGAACCAGCGGAGGGATCATTACTGAGTTTTCAACTCTAAAACCATTTGTGAATATACCTTTTCTTTACTGCTTTGGCATGGTCTTTCGGGATTGTGCCAGTAGTATTTACAAATTCTTTTAATTTCTAGAGAATTATTCATTGCTGAGTTGCATTTAAATAAATAGTTAAAACTTTCAACAACGGATCTCTTGGCTCTAGCATCGATGAAGAACGCAGCGAAATGCGATAAGTAATGTGAATTGCAGAATTCAGTGAATCATCGAATCTTTGAACGCACATTGCGCCTAGCAGTATTCTGCTAGGCATGCCTGTCCGAGCGTCATTTCACCACTCAAGCTTTGCTTGGTGTTGGAGGACCCGCTGTCTAACAGTGGGCCGCCGAAATGCATCGGCTGTGGTATTTGCAGTTTCCCTGTGTAGTAAAACTTTGTGTTACACTTTGAACCTCTTGTACGACATGCCGTAAAAACCCCACTTTTGTAAGGTTGACCTCGGATCAGGTAGGAATACCCGCTGAACTTAAGCATATCAATAAGCGGAGGAAAAGAAACCAACAGGGATTGCCCTAGTAACGGCGAGTGAAGCGGCAACAGCTCAAATTTGAAATCTGGCTACTTTGTAGTCCGAGTTGTAATTTGTAGAGGATGCTTTTGGTGAAGTGCTTTCTGAGTTCCCTGGAACGGGACGCCAGAGAGGGTGAGAGCCCCGTACAGTTAGCAACTGATCCTTTGTATAGCTCCTTCGACGAGTCGAGTAGTTTGGGAATGCTGCTCTAAATGGGAGGTATATCTCTTCTAAAGCTAAATATAGGCTAGAGACCGATAGCGCACAAGTAGAGTGATCGAAAGATGAAAAGCACTTTGAAAAGAGAGTTAAACAGCACGTGAAATTGTTGAAAGGGAAGCGCCTATGACCAGACTTGTCTCTATCAGTTTTGGTAGTTTTCGGACTGCTTTACTCTGTTAGTACAGGCCAACATCAGTTTGTTGTCGGGGAGAAAGGCTTAGGGAATGTGGCTCCTCTTTTGTGGGAGTGTTATAG
>JAGXCV010000004.1:50000-52500 GCA_023677585.1 Meredithiella fracta
GCTTGTCTCAAAGATTAAGCCATGCATGTCTAAGTATAAGCAATTATACAGCGAAACTGCGAATGGCTCATTATATAAGTTATCGTTTATTTGATAGCACCTTACTACTTGGATAACCGTGGTAATTCTAGAGCTAATACATGCTAAAAATCCCGACTTCGGAAGGGATGTATTTATTAGATTAAAAACCAATGCCTTCGGGCTTTCTGGTGATTCATGATAACTTCTCGAATCGCATGGCCTTGCGCCGGCGATGGTTCATTCAAATTTCTTCCCTATCAACTTTCGATGCGAAGGTCTTGTCTTCGCATGGTTACAACGGGTAACGGAGGGTTAGGGCTCGACCCCGGAGAGGGAGCCTGAGAAATGGCTACCACTTTTAAGGAAGGCAGCAGGCGCGCAAATTACCCAATCCCGACACGGGGAGGTAGTGACAATAAATACTGATACAGGGCTCTTATGGGTCTTGTAATCGGAATGAGTACAATTTAAATCCCTTAACGAGGAACAATTGGAGGGCAAGTCTGGTGCCAGCAGCCGCGGTAATTCCAGCTCCAATAGCGTATATTAAAGTTGTTGTGGTTAAAAAGCTCGTAGTTGAACCTTGGGCCTGGCTGGCCGGTCCCCCTCACCGGGTGCACTGGTCCGGCCGGGTCTTTCCCTCTATGGAACCTCATGCTCTTTATTGAGTGTGATGGGGAAATAGGACTTTTACTTTGAAAAAATTAGAGTGCTCCAGGCAGGCCTATGCTCGAATAGTACAGCATGGAATAATAGAATAGGACGTGTGGTTCTATTTTGTTGGTTTCTAGGACCGCCGTAATGATTAATAGGGACAGTCGGGGCATCAGTATTCAGCTGTCAGAGGTGAAATTCTTGGATCTGCTGAAGACTAACTACTGCGAAAGCATTTGCCAAGGATGTTTTCATTGATAAGGAACGAAAGTTAGGGGATCGAAGACGATCAGATACCGTCGTAGTCTTAACCATAAACTATGCCGACTAGGGATCGGACGATGTTATTTTTGACTCGTTCGGCACCTTTCGAGAAATCAAAGTGCTTGGGCTCCAGGGGAGTATGGTCGCAAGGCTGAAACTTAAAGAAATTGACGGAAGGGCACCACCAGGGTGGAGCCTGCGGCTTAATTTGACTCAACACGGGGAAACTCACCAGGTCCAGACACAGTGAGGATTGACAGATTGAGAGCTCTTTCTTGATTCTGTGGGTGGTGGTGCATGGCCGTTCTTAGTTGGTGGAGTGATTTGTCTGCTTAATTGCGATAACGAACGAGACCTTAACCTGCTAAATAGCCCGTATTGCTTTGGCAGTACGCTGGCTTCTTAGAGGGACTATCGGCTCAAGCCGATGGAAGTTTGAGGCAATAACAGGTCTGTGATGCCCTTAGATGTTCTGGGCCGCACGCGCGTTACACTGACACAGCCAGCGAGTCTTTCCTTGACAGAGATGTCCGGGTAATCTTGTTAAACTGTGTCGTGCTGGGGATAGAGCATTGCAATTATTGCTCTTCAACGAGGAATCCTAGTAAGCGCAAGTCATCAGCTTGCGTTGATTACGTCCCTGCCCTTTGTACACACCGCCCGTCGCTACTACCGATTGGATGGCTCAGTGAGATTTCCGGATTGGCTTAGAAGAGTGGGAAACCACTTTTCATAGCCGAGAAGCTACTCAAACTCGGTCATCTAGAGGAAGTAAAAGTCGTAACAAGGTCTCCGTTGGTGAACCAGCGGAGGGATCATTACTGAGTTTTCAACTCTAAAACCATTTGTGAATATACCTTTTCTTTACTGCTTTGGCATGGTCTTTCGGGATTGTGCCAGTAGTATTTACAAATTCTTTTAATTTCTAGAGAATTATTCATTGCTGAGTTGCATTTAACAAATAGTTAAAACTTTCAACAACGGATCTCTTGGCTCTAGCATCGATGAAGAACGCAGCGAAATGCGATAAGTAATGTGAATTGCAGAATTCAGTGAATCATCGAATCTTTGAACGCACATTGCGCCTAGCAGTATTCTGCTAGGCATGCCTGTCCGAGCGTCATTTCACCACTCAAGCTTTGCTTGGTGTTGGAGGACCCGCTGTCTAACAGTGGGCCGCCGAAATGCATCGGCTGTGGTATTTGCAGTTTCCCTGTGTAGTAAAACTTTGTGTTACACTTTGAACCTCTTGTACGACATGCCGTAAAAACCCCACTTTTGTAAGGTTGACCTCGGATCAGGTAGGAATACCCGCTGAACTTAAGCATATCAATAAGCGGAGGAAAAGAAACCAACAGGGATTGCCCTAGTAACGGCGAGTGAAGCGGCAACAGCTCAAATTTGAAATCTGGCTACTTTGTAGTCCGAGTTGTAATTTGTAGAGGATGCTTTTGGTGAAGTGCTTTCTGAGTTCCCTGGAACGGGACGCCAGAGAGGGTGAGAGCCCCGTACAGTTAGCAACTGATCCTTTGTATAGCTCCTTCGACGAGTCGAGTAGTTT